>ONZH01014646.1:0-28304 GCA_900303285.1 Rhinella marina
CTGCTGGTGCAGTCACTGTGTACATACATTACTTATCCTGTACTGATCCTGAGTTACATTCTGTATTAATACTCCAGAGCTGCACTCACTATTCTGCTGGTGCAGTCACTGTGTACATACATTACTTATCCCTGTACTGATCCTGAGTTACACTCCTGTATTATACTCCAGAGCTGCACTCACTATTCTGCTGGTCCAGTCACTTGTACATACATTATTTATCCTGTACTGATCCTGAGTTACATCCTGTATTATACTCTAGAGCTGCACTCACTATTCTGCTGGTGCAGTCACTGTGTACATACATTACTTATCCTGTACTGATCCTGAGTTACATCCTGTATTATACTCCAGAGCTGCACTCACTATTCTGCTGGTGCAGTCACTATGTACATACATTACTTATCCTGTACTGATCCTGAGTTACATCCTGTATTATACTCTAGAGCTGCACTCACTATTCTGCTGGTGCAGTCACTGTGTACATACATTACTTATCCTGTACTGATCCTGAGTTACATCCTGTATTATACTACAGAGCTGCACTCACTATTCTGCTGGTGCAGTCACTGTTTACATACATTACTTATCCTGTACTGATCCTGAGTTACATCCTGTATTATACTCAGAGCTGCACTCACTATTCTGCTCGTGCAGTCACTGTGTACATTACATTACTTATCCTGTACTGATCCTGAGTTACATCCTGTATTATACTCCAGAGCTGCACTCACTACTCTGCTGGTGCAGTCACTGTGTACATACATTACTTATCCTGTACTGATCCTGAGTTACATCCTGTATTATACTCCAGAGCTGCACTCACTATTCTGCTGGTACAGTCACTGTGTACATACATTACTTATCCTGTACTGATCCTGAGTTACATCCTGTATTATACTCCAGAGCTGCACTCACTATTCTGCTGGTGCAGTCACTGGTACATACATTACTTATCCTGTACTGATCCTGAGTTACATCCTGTATTATACTCCAGAGCTGCACTCACTATTCTGCTGGTGCAGTCACTGTGTACATACATTACTTATCCTGTACTGATCCTGAGTTACATCCTGTATTATACTCCAGAGCTGCACTCACTATTCTGCTGGTGCATTAACTGTGTACATACATTACTTATCCTGTACTGATCCTGAGTTACATCCTGTATTATACTCCAGAGCTGCACTCACTATTCTGCTGGTGCAGTCACTGTGTACATACATTACTTATCCTGTACTGATCCTGAGTTACATCCTGTATTATACCCCAGAGCTGCACTCACTATTCTGCTGGTGCAGTCACTGTGTACATACATTACTTATCCTGTACTGATCCTGAGTTACATCCTGTATTATACTCCAGAGCTGCACTCACTATTCTGCTGGTGCAGTCACTGTGTACATACATTACTTATCCTGTACTGATCCTGAGTTACATCCTGTATTATACTCCAGAGCTGCACTCACTATTCTGCTGGTGCAGTCACTGTGTACATACATTACTTATCCTGTACTGATCCTGAGTTACATCCTGTATTATACTCCAGAGCTGCACTCACTATTCTGCTGGTGCAGTAACTGTGTACATACATTACTTATCCTGTACTGATCCTGAGTTACATCCTGTATTATACCCCAGAGCTGCACTCACTATTCTGCTGGTGCAGTCACTGTGTACATACATTACTTATCCTGTACTGATCCTGAGTTACATCCTGTATTATACTCCAGAGCTGCACTCACTATTCTGCTGGTGCAGTCACTGTGTACATACATTACTTATCCTGTACTGATCCTGAGTTACATCCTGTATTATACTCCAGAGCTGCACTCACTATTCTGCTGGTGCAGTCACTGTGTACATACATTACTTATCCTGTACTGATCCTGAGTTACATCCTGTATTATACTCCAGAGCTGCACTCACTATTCTGCTGGTGCAGTCACTGTGTACATACATTACTTATCCTGTACTGATCCTGAGTTACATCCTGTATTATACCCCAGAGCTGCACTCACTATTCTGCTGGTGCAGTCACTGTGTACATACATTACTTATCCTGTACTGATCCTGAGTTACATCCTGTATTATACTCCAGAGCTGCACTCACTATTCTGCTGGTGCAGTCACTGTGTACATACATTACTTATCCTGTACTGATCCTGAGTTACATCCTGTATTATACTCCAGAGCTGCACTCACTATTCTGCTGGTGTAGTCACTGTGTACATACATTACTTATCCTGTACTGATCCTGAGTTACATCCTGTATTATACTCCAGAGCTGCACTCACTATTCTGCTGGTGCAGTCACTGTGTACATACATTACTTATCCTGTACTGATCCTGAGTTACATCCTGTATTATACTCCAGAGCTGCACTCACTATTCTGCTGGTGCAGTCACTGTGTACATACATTACTTATCCTGTACTGATCCTGAGTTACATCCTGTATTATACTCCAGAGCTGCACTCACTATTCTGCTGGTGCAGTCACTGTGTACATACATTACTTATCCTGTACTGATCCTGAGTTACATCCTGTGTTATACTCCAGAGCTGCACTCACTATTCTGCTGGCAGTCCATGGGCGCTTGGTTCTCAGACCCGGCGTCGGTTACTGCTTTTCTCGTACGAGGATTCTCCTGGTTCTACCCCAGAATCACAGGTTTAACCCGTTGAGTGCCAGCGCTCCGGATCTTTCCGCCCTCGCTCCTACGCACTTCCCCTTCTCCATACTGGCACAGCTGCTGCTCCGGGAGAAGAGCGGCACAAACATGTTTACGTTCATCCCTGAGAGGAACATTTTGCTCGGTTCATCGGGACCTTCCTGTGAAGCTGGCAGCAGCACCACCCACAGAGCGCGGCCGCCTGGCAGAGGAGCCGCCATGTGTCTGTGCTGCGCGCCGCTATACGTGTTCATCCCCCGACATGACAGCGGGGTCGGGGCCCAGTGACCATGGGTCCTTCCTGTAAGAATCCCTGATGAGTGGTGCCGGGCCCTCGGGCCCTATGACAGATCCACTAATGTACATATGGCATCCAGCACAGTGCCAAGCATTTCTCCATTGCCTGGTGACTTCGGCAGCCAGGGCATGCTGGGAGTAGTAGTTCCATAGCAGGTGGGAGCGATGCACTATGGGCATTAAGGGTACATTCAGACGGAGGATTTTGGGTGCAGATTTCAGCTCGGATTCTGTTCTGATAACCAGACTGAACCTGCAGTGAAACCGCCTCACACTGGGCGACCGCGCTGCAGTTCATGCCGCCGAGGGTTTTTGCCGCACAGAGAATTTACCGGTCAGTTCTTGGCGTGTTTACTGCAGTGGGAGCCTCCGACCAATGGAGCGAAATCTGGAGCAGGTCCGCCGGAAAACCCACGGCTGAACCCACAGCGCAGCGGCTTCTGCCACGGATACGCCGGGATTTTGTTGTGTGAACCTACCGTAGGCGCACGGGTGCTGTGGTGGCGCAGTTTAATGGGCGCAGGACCCAGTATAAGGGCCAGTTCATACAGAGCTCAAAAAACCTCCCCAAAACCGCCACATTTCCGTGGAAGCAGCGCGTCTTTATCCCACATAGAAGTTGGATCACGGGGCAGAATCTGGACTGAATCAGCGGAGGAGACAATGAAGGCGGCAGCGCCAGGCGGGGGCACTGACTAGTGCCAGTCAGTGCTGTGCAGTATGCGGGGTGTGGGGGAGGTGAGGGGCGCTGCCGTCAGTGCGACATTCACAACGTGACAGCCACAAAGAGAACAGAAACTGCCCCTCCCCCGCACTGCCCCCGATAACCCCCGCAATGCGCCCCGATAACCCCCCCGCACTGCCCCCGATAACCCCCGCAATGCGCCCCGATAACCCCCCCGCACTGCCCCCGATAACCCCCCGCACTGCCCCGATAACCCCCGCAATGCGCCCGATAACCCCCCCGCACAGCCCCCGATAACCCCCCCCGCACTGCCCCCGATAACCCCCGCAATGCGCCCCGATAACCCCCCGCACTGCCCCCGATAACCCCCGCAATGCGCCCCGATAACCCCCCCGCACTGCCCCGATAACCCCCCCGCACAGCCCCGATAACCCCCCCGCACTGCCCCCGATAACCCCCCCCGCACTTGCCCGATAACCTCCCCAGCCCCGATAACCCCGCCGCCAGCCCCCCGAAACCCCCCCGCACTGCCCCGATAACCCCCCGCACTGCCCCGATAACCCCCGCACTGCCCCGATAACCCCCCGCTGCCCCCGATTACTCCCTCGCACTGCACTTGATAACCCCGCCGCACTGCCCCCGCATAACCCCGCAATGCCGATACCCCCGCCCCCGATAACCCCCCCGCACTGCCCCGATAACCCCCCCGCACTGTCCCGATAACCTCCCGCACTGCCCCCGATAACCCCCCGCACTGCCCCGATAACCCCCCGCAACTGCCCCCGATAACCCCCCGCACTGCCCCCGATAACCCCCCGCACTGCCCCGATAACCCCCCGCACAGCCCTGATAACCCCCGCACTGCCCCCGATAACCCCCCCGCACTGCCCCGATAACCTCCCCGCACAGCCCCGATAACCCCCCCGCAACTGCCCGATAACTCCCCGCACTGCCACCGATAAACCCCCGCACTGCCCCCGATAACCCCCCGCACTGCCCCCGATTACTCCCCCGCACTGCACTTGATAACCCCCCGCACTGCCCCCGATAACCCCCCCGCACTGCCCCGATAACCCCCGCAATTCGCCCCGATAACCCCCCCGCCACTGCCCCCGATAACCCCCCGCACTGCCCCGATAACCTCCCCGCACTGCCCCCGATAACCCCCCCCGCACAGCCCAGATAACCCCCCGCACTGCCCCCGATAACCCCCCGCACTGCCCCCGATAACCCCCCGCACTGCCCCCGATTACTCCCCCGCACTGCACTTGATAACCCCCGCAATGCGCCCCGATAACCCCCCCGCACTGCCCCCGATAACCCCCCGCACTGTCCCGATAACCTCCCCGCACTGCCCCCGATAACCCCCCCGCACTGCCCCGATAACCCCCCGCACTGCCCCCGATAACCCCCCGCACTGCCCCCGATAACCCCCCGCACTGCCCCCGATTACTCCCCCGCACTGCCCCCGATTACTCCCCTGAACTGCACTTGATAACCCCCCCCCGCACTGCTCCTATCTCCTATCTATCTATCTATCTATCTATCTATCTATCTATCTATCTATCTATCTATCATCTATTTATCTATCTATCTATCTATCATCTATTTATCTATCTATCTATCTATCTATTATCTATCTATCTATCTATTATCTATCTATCTATCTATCTATCTATCTATCTATCATCTATTTATCTATCTATCTATCTATTATCTATCTATCTATCTATCTATCTATTATCTATCTATCTATCTATCTATCTATCTATCTATCTATTATCTATCTATCTATCTATCTATCTATCTATCTATCTATCTATCTATTATCTATCTATCCCAGGACGCCCAGCGCTGTAAATAATGTATTATCCGTTCGCTGCTCCGGTGTGCACGCCCGGCCTCTGGAAGCCGGGGGGTTAATGATGCTTCTGCGGTTGTCGGCGGACCGGTCCGCGGTGGATAGGTTGTCATGGTAACGGACAAAAGCAGTTTAAACAAACATAATTCATTAAGAGAGGAACACAGAGATCCGTAAAATCCGCTGCAGAGCGTCCGTCCGCGTTACATTGGCGCTAGTGCCGGTTATCTGCCCCCGAACGTCACAGTCTGACCGCAACACGCGAGGCTCGCCGCAGTCATCGCCATCCGACCGCAAACGCCAAAAGGGGAATTCAAATTCTTAGGGCCTGTTCACATCTCACGCTTATAGCGCCTCACACGGATATGTTTGTAGAGAAGTGTGCGGCGTGGCGGACACATGGCGTAGTTCAGAAGCACGGAAACGTTCTCTAGAAACATTTTTTTTCCACAATGCAGTGAAAACATAAGACGTTTCCGTCCGTTAAACGCGCCCGTCTTTATATCGATACTTTCTTTGATACATTTCAAATCGTTATTTACAAAAGAAAGGTTTCACAAAAACGTGGACACAAATGTACAAAAACGTATGCGTTAAAAAAAGATAGTTAACCACAATATTGTATACATTTACATTTGTTTTTTATTGTATGTCTGAACATATCCACCTGACATACAGCAATCGCCATGGATACGGCGCCATATTAACGCCAGATACGGTGTGTGCAGGTGGTCGAACCACCACAGGCAGATCTCCCACACGTCCACTCCGAGCGGCCAGTAGAGCGGGCGATTGTCATTTGACCTTTCATAGCACCAGAAGCAGCAGCACCTTCACCCTGCGCGTCGCCCGTTCGCTGCCGCGCTCCGTCCTCCCCCCGCAGGTTAAGTGAACGCACAAATCTCAATCAGCGAAAACATTTGCAAATCTCTTCAATTATTCAGATCGCACAAAATGATTTCCATCCGAGCACCGAGGAAGCGCCATCCTGGGGGGAATGTTACACAAAGTGCCTGCATGTGTTTACACAGCAGAGGCTCCGGGAGGAGCGCAGGAGCGCCACGCTGCCCGGGACACTGGACGAGCGCCACACTGCCTGAGACACTGGACGAGCGCCACGCTGCCTGAGACACTGGACGAGTGCCACGCTGCCCGGGACACTGGAGGAGCGCCACACTGCCTGAGACACTGGAGGAGCGCCACACTGCCCGAGACACTAGAGGAGCGCCATACTGCCTGAGACACTGCAGGAGCACCACACTGCCCGAGACACTGTGGGAGCGTCACGCTGCCTGAGACACTGGAGGAGCGCCACGCTGTCCAAGACACTGGAGGAGCGCCACACTGCCTGAGACACTGGAGGAGCGCCACACTGCCCGAGACACTAGAGGAGCGCCATACTGCCTGAGACACTGCAGGAGCACCACACTGCCCGAGACACTGTGGGAGCGTCACGCTGCCTGAGACACTGGGGGAGCACCACGCTGCCAGACACTGCAGGAGCGCCACGCTGCCCGAGACAGTGTAGGAGCGCCACGCTGTCCGAAACACTGGAGGAACGCCACACTGCCCGAGACACCAGAGGAGTGCCACGCTGCCCGAGACACTGGAGGAGTGCCATGTTGCCCAAGACACTGGAGGAGCACCACGCTGCCTGAGATACTGCAGGAGCGCCACACTGCCAAACACTGCAGGAATGCCATGCTGCCCGTGACACTGGAGGAGCACCACACTGCCTGAAATACTGCAGGACCGCCACTCTGCCCGAGACACTGGAGGAGCGCCACGTTGTCAGACACTGGAGGAGTGCCATGCTGCCGAGACACCAGAGGAGTGCTATGCTGTCAGAGACACTGGAGAATTGCCACGCTGCCCGAGACACTGGAGGAGCGCCACGCTCCCTAAGACACTGCAGGAGCGCCACACTTCCCAAGACACTGCAGGAGCGCCACACTTCCCAAGACACTGCAGGAGCGCCATGCTTCCTGAGACACGAGAGGAGCACCACACTGCAAGACACTGCAGGAGCACCACGCTGCCCAAGACACTGCAGGAGCGGCACACTTCCCAAGACACCGAGGGGTTGCTATGCTGCCCAAGACACTATAGAAGTGCCACACTGCCCAAGACACTGCAGGAGCGCCATACAGCCTGAGACACTGGAGGAGCGCCACACTGCCCAAGATACTGCAGGAGCGCCACGTAGCCTAAGACACTGCAGCGGCACGCAGCCCGAGACATTGTAGGAGCACCACGCTGCCCAAGACACTGGAGGAGTGCGACACTGCCCAAGACACTGCAGGAGCACCATACAGCCTGAGACACTGGAGGAGCGCCACACTGCCCAAGATACTGCAGGAGCGCCACGTAGCCTAAGACACTGCAGCGGCACGCAGCCCGAGACATTGTAGGAGCACCACGCTGCCCAAGACACTGGAGGAGTGCGACACTGCCCAAGACACTACAGCAGCGCCAAGCTGCTCAAGACACTGGAGGAGCGTCATGCTAACCAAGACACTGATGGAGCGCCACGCTGCCCGAGACACAAGACACAGGAGCGCTATGTTGCCGAATACACTGGAGAACAGACTTTATAAAAAGTGGGGGCGGGGCCAGGTAATGTCTCCTGTCAATCATCGCAGGACGACTGGGGGCCATTCTATTACGGTGATAGTGGAGAGCTGCTCTTCAGGGGCCCATATAATACTGTGTCATAAAGCGACCACGCACAGGCCCTAATTCTATGCTCATGCCATCTCACTTGACCCTCCACTTGCCCCCACCAGCACAGAACTGGTTAATGTGTCCCATTTTCGCTCCCCCGGGACCCGTCCTGTTTTCGGCCATTACTCTAGAGCCAGAAATAATTGCAATGCGATTTTTCAGCGCCCTCATTATCGGCACCGTTGGGATCTCAGCGCAGGGAGGACGGGGTCATTAGCTCTGTCATCGATACTGGGAGTCTGTGTATAACGATGACGCCGGGCGTCCATGAATCAGGCCGTAATGAAGACGCTGCACGGCATAATGAGCGCCTGCGCCATTGTGTATCCTGGTAATGGAGGCTCCTGGGTTCACCTTCGCGCTGATGACAAACGCGCGTGGCTACGCGGCGCTCTCCTGCCTGTCGGAGCGGTGCGCTTGTTTGTGTGGGTATCACAGGGGCGATACGGTGGAGATCACACTCATTACCGCACTGCGCGGCTTCAGACCGCGGCTCATGGAGATTCTCTGGGGCTGGAAGGCTTTGAACTGCACAGATCTTGGGCTGTTTGAAGCCAGATAAAAAGAGAGAGGTGAGGAAATCGTACGCGGACCGCCGGGAGATGGAGAATAAGAGCACGGGGGGAGGGGGAGAGGCGAGCGCTATACAACTTATACCTCAGGGACGCTCTGCGCTCAACTCACAGAGATTAACCCCCTTCTCCCAGAGAATGGATCTCAGCCACACGTCTCCTCCACATCCGTGAAAAGTGTACGATCAGAATGGACACAGAACGCCACGCCACACGGAGGAGACATTTGTAGGATTTTACTACACCCCTTCATTTAAACCGGTTCATTCCTCCCATGATGCCTCAGTACACAGCGCAGCCGCGGCGCCCCCTGCTGGTCAATGAAATGAATAAAAGCTGCAGGGAGGAGGAGTGACAACAGGGCTGTGCACACTTCTGACTCACAGGAGGTTGTCACAGTGAGGAGACCCATGCAGATGTGGCCCCTGGTTGGCTTTGACCTCAGGGCCACTAACTATACGTACATCCTCATGACGCGGCCTTACCAAGCAGAGGCAGGAGACGCCATGTTGTCTGCGTGACCCCCTAATATCACATGCAGGTCGTATACTGAGATTGACAATGACCCCAATAAACAGACAGGAGATCCTCATTGTGTTCAAGACCTCTGCTTGCTGTCAGTAAATTAGAACATTTAGGTCCTGACCTAGACCTGCTTACACCGCAGAGGGTATGTTACAGTGTATCAGTGAGGCCCTGAAGATGTGTGAAGACAACATAAAAACCAGGGGAGAGAAGAACTCAGTAAACCTCCTAATAATGTAATAATGTTCTGTTCACTGACAACAAGCAGCTAAGAGGCTTATTTAATGAAAAATGGTATTGCAGGTTATAGCGATGACAGCAAGCAGAGATCCGGACAGGATGAGGAATTGTGAACAGTGATTGTAAGGATGGCTGTAAACGGTTAAGGGTTGGTGAGGAGGCTCCCCTCTCCATACTACTCCTGGGCATGGATTAGCAGAGTTGGGGCGCGCTGCAGCCCCGTGGAAACACAAGATGCTAATTTCACCCTTTTGCTGGCTTTGCCCCCGGCCGTTTCTGGAGAATGTGATTCTGTGACATTTGTTTTACAGAACAGGGAGGATGAGATCCCGGCATGGAAGAGCTCAGCGGTCGGAGTGGCTGCACCGCCAGCCCTGTCTGCTCCACCAAGTTATATCCTGCGATACCTTCTCAGTGCTGAGGAAGGGTTGAGTCTGGAGGCAGCATATACCTAACATGAAATATCCCCAACCACCACAGACCAAGACCACCCATACCCCAACCTGCAGAAACTGAGACCACCCACACTCCAACCTGCAGAGACTGAGACCACCCATACTCTCACCTACAGAGACTGAGACCACCCTTACTCTAACCTCTAGAGAATGAGGCCACCCTTACTCCAACCTGCAGAGACTGAGACCGCCCTTACTCTAACCTCTAGAGAATGAGGCCACCCTTACTCTAACCTCTAGAGACTGAGACCACCCATACTCTAACCTCCAGAGACTGAGACCACCCTTACTCCAACCTCCAGAGACTGAGACCACCCATACTCTAACCTCCAGAGACTGAGACCGCCCTTACTCTAACCTCCAGAGACTGAGACCACCCTTACTCTAACCTCCAGAGACTGAGACCACCCTTACTCTAACCTCCAGAGACTAAGACCACCCTTACTCTAACCTCCAGAGACTGAGACCACCCATACTCTAACCTCCAGAGACTGAGACCGCCCTTACTCTAACCTCCAGAGACTGAGACCACCCTTACTCTAACCTCCAGAGACTGAGACCACCCATACTCTAACCTCCAGAGACTGAGACCGCCCTTACTCTAACCTCCAGAGACTGAGACCACCCTTACTGTAATCTCCAGAGACTGAGACCACCGTTACTCTAACCTCTAGAGACTGAGACCACCCATACTCCAACCTCTAGAGACAAAGACCACCCATACTCCAACCTCCAGAAACTGAGACCACCCATATACCAACCTCCAGAGACTGAGACCACCCATACTCCAATCTCCAGAGACTGAGACTACCCATACATCAACCACTATAGACCGAGTCCACCCATACTTCAACCTCCAGATGGGATGACCACCCGTACTCCAACCTCCAGAGACTGAGACCACCCATATACCAACCTCCAGAGACTGAGACCACCCATACTCCAATCTCCAGAGACTGAGACCACCCATACATCAACCACTATAGACCGAGTCCACCCATACTTCAACCTCCAGATGGGATGACCACCCGTACTCCAACCTCCAGAGACTGAGACCACCCATACACCAACCACAATAAACTGAGGCCTCCCATACACCAACCACCAAAGACCAAGGCCACCCATATACCAACCTCCAGTGACTGAGGCCACCCATATACAAACCTCCAGAGACTGAGACCACCCATATACCAACCTCCAGAGACTGAGACCACCCATACACCAACCACAATAAACTGAGGCCTCCCATACACCAACCACCAAGGCCACCCATACACCAACCACTATAGGCTGAGGCTACCAAAATACCATCCACAATAGACTGAGACCCCCCATACACCGGCCACCATAGATCAAGGCCAGCCATACACCAGCCACTATAGACTGAGGTCACCCGTACACCAACTACAATAGACTGAGGTCACCTATATATTAAAACACAACAGACTGATGAAACCCATACATCAACCACAATAGAATGAGGCACCTATACTTCAACCACAATAGACTGAGACCACTCATACACCCAACTACAATAAAATGAGGTCACCAATACACCAGCCCCAGCCAACATTCACTGAGACCACCCATACACCAGCCACAATACACAGAGACCGCCTATACACCAGCCACCATAGACTAGGGCCACCCATACACCTGCCACTATAGACTGAGATCACCCATTTACCAGCCACCATAGACCAAGGCCACCCATACACCTGCCACTATAGACTGAGACCACGCACACCAGCCACCATAGACCAAGGCCACCCATACACGAAAAAACATAGACCAAGGCCACCCATAAATCACCTGCCATAGACCAAGGCCACCCAAGCACCAACCACAATTGACTGAGGTCACCCATACACCAACCACAATAGACTTAGGCCACCTATACACCAACCACCATACACTGAGACCACCTATACATCAACCACAATAGAATGAGGCCACCCATACATCAACCACAATAGAACGAGGCCACCCATATATCAACCACAATAGAATGAGGCCACCCATACAACAAGCCCTCATATAATGAGACCACCCATACATCAACCACAATAGACTTAGGCCACCCATACATCAACCACAATAGACTGAGGCCATCCATACATCAACCACAATAGACCAAGGCCACCCATACACCTGCCACTATAGACTGAGACCACACACACCAGCCACCATAGACTAAGGGCACCCATACACGAAAAAACATAGACCAAGGCCACCCATACATCAACGCCATAGACCAAGGCCACCCAAGCACCAACCACAATTGACTGAGGTCACCCATACACCAACCACAATAGACCGAGGCCACCCATACAGCAACCACAATAGAATAAGGCCACCTATATACCAACCACCATACACTGAGACCACCTATACATCAACCACAATAGAATGAGGCCACCCATACATCAACCATAATAGAACGAGGCCAACCATACATCAACCACAATAGACTGAGGCCACCCATACAACAAGCCACTAGAGACTAAGGCCACCCATACATCAACCACAATAGAACGAGGCCACCTATACATCAACCACAATAGAACGAGGCCACCCATACAACAAGCACAATAGAATGAGGCTACCCATACATCAACCACAATAGAACGAGGCCACCCATACATCAACCACAATAGACTGAGGCCACCCATACAACAAGCCACTAGAGACTAAGGCCACCCATACATCAACCACAATAGACTGAGGTCACCCATACATCAACCACAATAGACTGAGGCCACCCATACATCAACCACAATAGACTGAGGCCACCCATACAACAAGCCACTAGAGACTAAGGCCACCCATACATCAACCACAATAGACTGAGGTCACCCATACATCAACCACAATAGACTGAGGCCACCCATACACCAGCCACCAGAGACTGAGGCCACCCATACAACAAGCCACTAGAGACTAAGGCCACCCATACATCAACCACAATAGACTGAGGCCACACATACATCAACCACAATAGAACAAGGCCAACCATACATCAACCACAATAGAACAAGGCCAACCATACATCAACCACAATAGAACAAGGCCAACCATACATCAACCACAATAGACTGAGGCCACCCATACATCAACCACAATAGACTGAGGCCACCCATACATCAACCACAATAGAATGAGGCCACCCATACACCAGCCACCAGAGACTGAGGCCACCCATACACCAGCCACCATAAACCGAGACCCATACACCAGTCACTGTATACCACTGTGTGTGGAGTTACATGAAAAAAAGCAGAAGCACAAAATGGGTAGGACTTTAGGTACAAAAGAGAAGTGCCAATTGGGTGTTCCCCTATCCTGGTTGAGCTACGGCCACAACGCTCTTGAGGGCATTTTGTGTCCGATGCTGCTCACCACGTCCATGGACCCTGATGATATGGAGCAGCGCAGCTATGTATCATCAGTACATAGACTGTGATTGAAGCAGAATTCTGATTGCAGCTCAGGGTGTAAGGCACAAGGTGATGCAGGATCCCTTCCTTCTGACTACATTTATAGATGTTGTCAGCATCCTGGTAATGAAGTGGCGTCAGTGGGTATGTTGGGTTCCTGGAGGTCCATACGCCTCATTGCCCTCTTCCTCTCCGTGGCCTGCAGTCATGTGACCACATCTGACCAATAGTCTCCAGGCAGGACGAGCGGTCACATCTCTCATTCTATTCATTTACAATTAAAATCTAGACGAATAATAGTGATGAGAGCAACCGAGGCCTAGGCCAGAAATAGAGCGTGCGGCGCTAATGTGACCGCTCGTTATCGTCAAAGAATGCAGGGCAGCCGTGGGCAGCACAGCATGGGAGCGGCAAATCCGAGCGCCCCCTGTGCAGCTCCCTTTACCTTGATGCATTTAGGTCACTGCTCCCGGAGGTCGCTATTTGGCAGGGTCATTCATTTTCTCAATATGGTAATGACATCACAGGGGATATGTCCTTATATGGACACAAATTAAAGGGGGCCTCCTAGGGCTCATCTACACGGGTGATTTCCAATCATTTCCTTCCGCAGGATTCAATTATCAACCTCTGATCCAGACTTCTCAGATGGCAGGGGGAGCGAGGACAGGTTGGATTTCACCAGGCTGGTAGCCGAGCTGGCTGTAAGGTTACGGGAAGCTCGGAGAATGCGGGACCATGGCTGCTGATCGCCATCATCGGTATTTACTATATCGGCATGTGAGGCTCATAATGGGGCACTCATTTTCGGGGAGATTATTTTTGCATACTGCATCTGATCTGCTCAACCCTTATAGCCATGTGTGGCCCCGGGGCCGGGCACTGGGGCGTCATTTGCTATGTACCGTTATCCGCTGTCATTGTGCATGATGGCAGCAGATTGTCGTGATGCAGCCGCAGCAGATGATTCTGTATTAATAGCTCTCCCTATTCTTCTTATTTAAGAGGGGACCTTGACAGAAGCTCTGAGGTGGCCGTATTTGTTGTGCTTGGTTTCCATGGTAACAGGAGCATCCATTGTCACAGTACTTTGTGCGGGCGTCTCCATAGAGACGGCAGACGGTGCGAATATCTGACTATATACAGTGTGCAGATACAGGAGGCTCCATGTTAGAAACTGTAAAATATCTGCAGACACATTGCAAAAATAAGAGGAGGCACGAGGTACGGAGGCACGGCATGAATACACCTGGGCCACCGCTATGGCCTCTGTTATCTTTGTCCCTGATCTTCTAAGTAGAGTCTGGGTGACCCCCATATACTGCTCCTAGGGCGGTCACCCACCTCCATACACCCCCCAATTTAAAAAAATCAATCTGCAATGTTCTGTAGACTTCCATTCTGTGAAATTCAGGATCTATGGAAAGCTGGGTGGACACCGACCACTGTTCATCCTAATCAACCTTACTCATACAGTGAATACCAGAAACACAGTATGGACTGACACACAGGCAGCACAATAGGTAGCGGTGGTGTCGCTTTACATACTCCATGTCATCTGTAGGATACAGGAAAAGATAACCAGAAACAGTCCTAGCATATTGCATGATGTCCCACAGGAGGAGGACGCGAGCTGCAAAGCATCACGCCCCTGACACATGGACAGTCAGCCGGGCACTTTCCTGCACAATACTGCTGATGCTCGTCCGCCTGTACACTGTTCAGTAGTGGTGATAATGACCTGTCTCATCTTCCTGTACATTGTATGGTGGTAGTGATAGTGATCTGTCTCATCCTCCTGTACACTGTCCAGTGGTGGTGATAGTGACATGTCTCATCCGCCTGTACACTGTTCAGTAGTGGTGATAGTGACCTGTCTCATCCTCCTGTACATTGTATGGTGGTAGTGATAGTGATCTGTCTCATCTTCCTGTACACTCTCCAGTGGTGGTGGTAGTGACCTGTCTCATCCTACTGTACACTGTCTGGTGGTGATAGTGACCTGTCTCATCCTCCTGTACATTGTATGGTGGTAGTGATAGTGATCTGTCTCATCCTCCTGTACACTGTCCAGTGGTGGTGATAGTGACCTGTCTCATCCTCCTGTACATTGTATGGTGGTAGTGATAGTGATCTGTCTCATCTTCCTGTACACTCTCCAGTGGTGGTGGTAGTGACCTGTCTCATCCTACTGTACACTGTCTGGTGGTGGTAGTGACCTGTCTCATCCTACTGTACACTGTCTGGTGGTGATAGTGATCTGTCTCATCCTCCTGTACACTGTCCAGTGGTGGTGATAGTGACCTGTCTCATCCTCCTGTACATTGTATGGTGGTAGTGATAGTGATCTGTCTCATCTTCCTGTACACTCTCCAGTGGTGGTGGTAGTGACCTGTCTCATCCTACTGTACACTGTCTGGTGGTGATAGTGACCTGTCTCATCCTACTGTACACTGTCTGGTGGTGATAGTGATCTGTCTCATCCTCCTGTACACTGTCCAGTGGTGGTGATAGTGACCTGTCTCATCCTCCTGTACATTGTATGGTGGTAGTGATAGTGATCTGTCTCATCTTCCTGTACACTCTCCAGTGGTGGTGGTAGTGACCTGTCTCATCCTACTGTACACTGTCTGGTGGTGATAGTGACCTGTCTCATCCTACTGTACACTGTCCGGTGGTGATGGTGATCTGTCTCATCCTCCTGTACATTGTCTGGTGGTAGTGATAGTGACCTGTCTCATCCTACTGTACACTGTCCGGTGGTGATAGTGACCTGTCTCATCCTCCTGTACATTGTCTGGTGGTAGTGATAGTGATCTGTCTCATCCTCCTGTACACTGTCCAGTGGTGGTGATAGTGACCTGTCTCATCCGCCTGTACATTGTATGGTGGTAGTGATAGTGACCTGTCTCATCCTCCTGTACACTGTCCAGTGGTGGTGATAGTGACCTGTCTCATCCTCCTGTACACTGTTCAGTAGTGGTGATAATGACCTGTCTCATCTTCCTGTACACTCTCCAGTGGTGGTGATAGTGACCTGTCTCATCCTCCTGTACATTGTATGGTGGTAGTGATAGTGATCTGTCTCATCCTCCTGTACACTGTCCAGTGGTGGTGATAGTGACATGTCTCATCCGCCTGTACACTGTTCAGTAGTGGTGATAGTGACCTGTCTCATCCTCCTGTACATTGTATGGTGGTAGTGATAGTGATCTGTCTCATCTTCCTGTACACTCTCCAGTGGTGGTGGTAGTGACCTGTCTCATCCTACTGTACACTGTCTGGTGGTGATAGTGACCTGTCTCATCCTCCTGTACATTGTCTGGTGGTAGTGATGGTGACCTGTCTCATCCTCCTGTACATTGTCTGGTGGTAGTGATGGTGACCTGTGTCTTCCCCCTGTACACTGTCTGGTGGTGGTGATCTGTCTAATCTTCCTGTATATTGTCTGGTGGTAGTGATGGTGTTCTGTCTCATCCTCCTGTACACTGTCCGGTGGTGATAGTGACCTGTCTCATCCTACTGTACATTGTCCTGTGGTGGTGATAGTGACCTGTCTCATCCTCCTGTATACTGTCCAGTGGTAGTGATGGTGATCTGTCTTATCCTACTGTACATTGTCCTTTGGCGGTGATAGTGATCTGTCTCATCCTCATGTGCACTGTCCGGTGGTAGTTATGCTGATCTGACTCATCCTCCTGTACATTGTCCGGTGGTAGTGATAGTGATCTGTCTCATCCTCCTGTAGACTGTCCAGGGGTGGTGATGTTGATTTGTTTCATCACCTTGTATACTGTCCAGTGATAGTCATGATGATCTGTCTCGTTTTCCTGTACACTCTTCTTTGCTAGTGATGTTGGTCTGTCTTCTCCTCTCATACACTGTCAAGGGGCAATAATGATGCTCTCTTTCATCCTCATGTACTCTGTCCAGTGGTAGTGATGGTGAGATCTTTCTCATCCTCATGTACTCTGTTCAGTGGTAGTTACAGTGATCTGTCTCATCCTCCTGTACAGTGTCCAATGTTGGTGATGGTGCTCTTTAATTCTCCTGTACACTCTCCTTTGGTAGTGATGTTGACGTGTGTCATCCTCCTGTACACTGTCTGATGGTATTGGTGGCAATCTATCTCATGCTCCTGTACGTTGTCTGGTAGTAGTGATGTTGACGTGTGTCATCCTCCTGAATGTTGTCTGGTGGTGGTGATCTGTCGCATCCTGCTGTACACTGTCTGATGGTATTGATGGTAATCTGTCTCATCCTCGTGGGCACTGTCCAGTGGTGATGATGGTGATCTGTCTTATCTACCTGTACACTATCTCGGGGAAGTGATAGTGATCTGTCTCATTTTCCTGTACAGTCTCCTTTGGTTGTGAAGGTGATCTATCACACCCTCCTGTCTGGTGGTGGTGATCTGTCTCTTTCTCCTGTACCCTGTCTAGAGGCAGTGATGGTGATCTGTCTGATCCTCCTGTACACTGGTGGTAGTGATGGTGACCTGTCTCATTCTTCTATACACTGTCCAGGGTGGTGATCTGTCTCCTGTACACTGTCCAGTGGTACTAATAGTGATCTGTCTCATCCTCCTGTACACTGTCTAATGTAGTGATCTGTCTAATCCTCCTGTACACACTCTGGTGGTAGTGATGTTGACCTGACTCATCCTATTGTACGCTGTCTGGTGGTGGTGATCTGTCTCATCATTCTGTACTCTGTCTGGTGGCAATGATGGTGATCTGACTCATCCTCCTTTACACTGACCGGTGGTGGAGATCTGTCTCATCCTCCTGTAAACTGTCCAGGGGTGGTGATGGTGCTCTCTCTCTTTCATCCTCCTGTGCTCTGTGCCGTGGTAGTGATGGTGATCTGTCTCATCCTTCTGTATATTGTCTGGTGGTAGTGATAGTGACCTGTCTCATCCTCCTGTACATTGTCCGATGGTAGTGATTGTGATCTGTCCCATCCTTCTGTATATTGTCTGGTGGTTGTGATGGTGACGTGTCTCATTTTCCTGTACATTGTTTGGTGGTAGTGATGGTGACCTGTCTCACCCTCCTGAACATTGTCTGGTTGCAGTAATTGTGACCTGTCTCAACCTCCTGTACATTCTCCGGTGTTGATGACGATGATCTATCTCATTCTGTACTCCTTCCGGTAGTAATGACGGTGGTGATCTGTCTAATTCTCCTGTACAGTGTCTGGTGGTCGTAATGGTGACCTGTCTCATCCTCCTGTACACTCTCTGGTGGTAGTGATGGTGATTTGTCTCATCTTCCTGTACACTGTCCAGTGGTAGTGATGTTGACCTGTGATCCTCTTGTACACTCTCCAGTGGTGCTGATGGTGATCTATCCCATCCTCCTGTATTCTGTCCAGTGGTAGTGATGGTGATCTGTCTCATCCTCCTGTACATTGTCCGGTGGTAGTGATGGTGACCTGTCTCATCCTCCTGTACATTGTCCGGTGGTAGTGATGGTGACCTGTCTCATCCTCCTGTACATTGTCCAGTGGTATTGATGGTGACCTGTCTCATCCTCATGTACACTGTCCGCTGGTAGTGATGGTGACCTGTCTCATCCTCATCTACACTGGCAAATGGTAGTGATGGTGACCTGTCTCATCCTCCTGTACATTGCCCGGTGGTAGTGATGGTGACCTGTGACATCCTTCTGTACATTGTCCGGTGGTAGTGATGGTGACCTGTCTCATCTTCCTGTACATTGTCTGGTGGTAGTGATGGTGACCTATGTCATCCTCCTTTACATTGTCCGGTGGTAGTGATGGTGACATGTCTCATGTTCCTGTACATTTTTTGGTGGTAGTGATGGTGACCTATGTCATCCTCCTGTACATTGTCCGGTGGTAGTGATGGTGACCTGTCTAATCCTCCTGTACATTGTTTGGTGGTAGTGATGGTGACCTGTCTCATCCTCCTGTACATTGTCTGGTGGTAGTGATGGTGACCTATGTCATCCTCCTGTACATTGTCCGGTGGTAGTGATGGTGACCTGTCTCATCCTCCTGTACATTGTCTGGTGGTAGTGATGGTGACCTATGTCATCCTCCTGTACATTGTCCGGTGGTAGTGATGGTGACCTGTCTCATGCTCCTGTACATTGTTTGGTGGTAGTGATGGTGACCTGTCTCATCCTCCTGTACATTGTCCAGTGGTAGTGATGGTGACCCATGTCATCCTCCTGTACATTGTCCGGTGGTAGTGATGGTGATCTGTCTCATCCTCCTGTACATTGTCTAGTGGTAGTGACCTATGTCATCTTCCTGTACATTGTCCGGTGGTAGTGATGGTGATCTGTCTCATCCTCCTGTACATTGTCTAGTGGTAGTGATAGTGACCTATGTCATCTTCCTGTACATTGTCCGGTGGTAGTGATGGTGATCTGTCTAATCCTCATGTGCACTGTCTGGTTGTAGTGATGGTGACCTGTATCATCCTCATGTACATTGTCTGGTGGTAGTGATGGTGACCTATGTCATCCTCCTGTACATTGTCCGGTGGTAGTGATGGTGACCTGTGTCATCCTTCTGTACATTGTCCGGTGGTAGTGATGGTGACTTGTCTCATCATCCTGAACATTGTCGGGTGGTAGTGATGGTGACTTGTCTCATCCTCCTGTACATTGTCTGGTGGTAGTGATGGTGTCTTGTCTCATCCTCCTGTACATTGTCTGGTGGTAGTGATGGTGACCTGTCTCATCTTCCTGTTCATTGTCTGGTGGTAGTGATGGTGACCTATGTCATCCTCCTGTACATTGTCCGGTGTAGTGATGGTGACCTGTCTCATGTTCCTGTACATTTTTTGGTGGTAGTGATGGTGACCTATGTCATCCTCCTGTACATTGTCCGGTGGTAGTGATGGTGACCTATGTCATCCTCCTGTACATTGTCCGGTGGTAGTGATGGTGACCTGTGTCATCCTTCTGTACATTGTCGGTTGGTAGTGATGGTGACTTGTCTCATCCTCCTGAACATTGTCTGGTGGTAGTGATGGTGTCTTGTCTCACCCTCCTGTACATTGTCTGGTGGTACTGATGGTGACCTGTCTCATCTTCCTGTTCATTGTCTGGTGGTAGTGATGGTGACCTATGTCATCCTCCTGTACATTGTCCGGTGGTAGTGATGGTGACCTGTCTCATCCTCATGTACATTGTTTGGTGGTAGTGATGGTGATCTGTCTCATCCTCCTGTACATTGTCTGGTGGTAGTGATGGTGACCTATGTCATCCTCCTGTACATTGTCCGGTGGTAGTGATGGTGATCTGTCTCATCCTCCTGTACATTGTCCGGTGGTAGTGATGGTGATCTGTCTCATCCTCATGTGCACTGTCTGGTTGTAGTGATGGTGATCTGTATCATCCTCATGTGCACTGTCCGGTTGTAGTGATGGTGATCTGTCTCATCCTCATGTGCACTGTCCGGTGGTAGTGATGGTGACCTGTCTCATCCTCCTGTACATTGTCCTGTGGTAGTGATGGTGACCTGTCTCATCCTTCTGTACATTGTCCGGTGGTAGTGATGGTGATCTGTCTCATCCTCCTGTACATTGTCCGGTCGTAGTGATGGTGACTTGTCTCATCCTCCTGTACATTGTCCAGTGATAGTGATGGTGACCTGTGTCAATCTCCTGTACATTGTCTGGTGGTAGTAATGGTGATCTGTCTCATCCTGCTGTACATTGTCCGGTGATAGTGATGGTGACTTGACTCATCCTCCTGTACATTGTCTGGTGGTAGTGATGGCGACCTGTCTCATCCTCCTGTACATTGTCCGGTGGTAGTGATAGTGACCCATGTCATCCTCCTGTACATTGTCCAGTGGTATTGATGGTGACCTGTCTCATCCTCATGTACATTGTTTGGTGGTAGTGATGGTGATCTGTCTCATCCTCCTGTACATTGTCTGGTGGTAGTGATGGTGACCTATGTCATCCTCCTGTACATTGTCCGGTGGTAGTGATGGTGATCTGTCTCATCCTCCTGTACATTGTCCGGTGGTAGTGATGGTGATCTGTCTCATCCTCATGTGCACTGTCTGGTTGTAGTGATGGTGATCTGTATCATCCTCATGTGCACTGTCCGGTTGTAGTGATGGTGATCTGTCTCATCCTCATGTGCACTGTCCGGTGGTATGATGGTGACCTGTCTCATCCTCCTGTACATTGTCCTGTGGTAGTGATGGGTGACCTGTCTCATCCTTCTGTACATTGTCCGGTGGTAGTGATGGTGATCTGTCTCATCCTCCTGTACATTGTCCGGAGGTAGTGATGGTGATCTGTCTCATCCTCCTGTACATTGTCCGGTCGTAGTGATGGTGACTTGTCTCATCCTCCTGTACATTGTCCAGTGATAGTGATGGTGACCTGTGTCAATCTCCTGTACATTGTCTGGTGGTAGTAATGGTGATCTGTCTCATCCTGCTGTACATTGTCCGGTGATAGTGA
The DNA here is from genome assembly GCA_900303285.1 of Rhinella marina. NCBI lineage: Eukaryota > Metazoa > Chordata > Amphibia > Anura > Bufonidae > Rhinella > Rhinella marina. The sequence goes on from ONZH01014646.1 coordinate 21,928, forward strand.
TGGTGACTTGACTCATCCTCCTGTACATTGTTCTGGTGGTAGTGATGGTGACTTGTCTCATCCTTCTGTACATTGTCTGGTGTAGTGATGGTGACCTGTCTCATCCTCCTGTACATTGTCTGGTGGTAGTGATGGTGACCTATGTCATCCTCCTGTACATTGTCCGGTGGTAGTGATGGTGACCTGTCTCATCCTCATGTACAATGTTTGGTGGTAGTTGATTGGTGGATCTGTCTCATCCTCCTGTACATTGTCTGGTGGTAGTGATGGTGACCTATGTCATCCTCCTGTACATTGTCCTGGTGGTAGTGATGGTGACCTGTCATCCTCCTGTACATTGTCCGGTCGTAGTGATGGTGATCTGTCTCATCCTCCTGTACATTTTCCGGTCGTTGTGATGGTGACCTGTCTCATCCTCCTGTAAATTGTCCGGTGGTAGTGATGGTGATCGTCTCATCCTCCTGTACATTATCCGTGGGGGTGATGGTGACCCTGTCTCATTCTCCTGTACATTGTCCGGTGGAAGCGATGGTGACCTATTTCATCCTCCTGTACATTGTCCGGTGGTAGTGGTGGTGATCTGTCTCATCCTCATGTGCACTGTCTGGTAATAGTGATGGTGATCTGTCTCATCCTTCTGTACATGTCCGGTGGTAGTGATGGTGACCTATGTCATCCTCCAGTACATTGTCCGGTTGTGAGTGATGGTGATCTGTCTCATCCTCTTGTACAAGTTGTCCGGTGGTAGTGATGGTGACCTGTCTCATCCTCCTGTACATTGTCCGGTGGTAGTGATAGTGACCCATGTCATCCTCCTGTACATTGTCCAGTGGTATTGATGGTGACCTGTCTCATCCTCATGTACCATTGTTTGGTGGTAGTGATGGTGATCTGTCTCATCCTCCTGTACATTGTCTGGTGGTAGTGATGGTGGACCTATGTCATCCTCCTGTTACATTGTCCGGTGGTAGTGATGGTGATCTGTCTCATCCTCCTGTACATTGTCCGGTGGTAGTGATGGTAATCTGTCTCATCCTCATGTGCACTGTTCTGGTTGTAGTGATGGTGATCTGTATCATCCTCATGTGCACTGTCCGGTTGTAGTGGATGGTGATCTGTCTCATCCTCATGTGCACTGTCCGGTGGTAGTGATGGTGACCTGTCTCATCCTCCTGTACATTGTCCTGTGGTAGTGATGGTGACCTGTCTCATCCTTCTGTACATTGTCCTGTGGTAGTGATGGTGACCTGTCTCATCCTTCTGTACATTGTCCTGTGGTAGTGATGGTGACCTGTCTCATCCTTCTGTACATTGTCCGGTGGTAGTGATGGTGACCTGTCTCATCCTCCTGTACATTGTCCGGTGGTAGTGATGGTGACCTGTCTCATCCTCCTGTACATTGTCCGGAGGTAGTGATGGTGATCTGTCTCATCCTCCTGTACATTGTCCGGTCGTAGTGATGGTGACTTGTCTCATCCTCCTGTACATTGTCCAGTGATAGTGATGGTGACCTGTGTCAATCTCCTGTACATTGTCTGGTGGTAGTAATGGTGATCTGTCTCATCCTGCTGTACATTGTCCGGTGATAGTGATGGTGACTTGACTCATCCTCCTGTACATTGTCTGGTGGTAGTGATGGTGACTTGTCTCATCCTTCTGTACATTGTCTGGTGGTAGTGATGGTGACCTATGTCATCCTCCTGTACATTGTCCGGTGGTAGTGATGGTGACCTGTCTCATCCTCATGTACAATGTTTGGTGGTAGTGATGGTGATCTGTCTCATCCTCCTGTACATTGTCTGGTGGTAGTGATGGTGACCTATGTCATCCTCCTGTACATTGTCCGGTGGTAGTGATGGTGATCTGTCTCATCCTCCTGTACATTTTCCGGTCGTTGTGATGGTGACCTGTCTCATCCTCCTGTAAATTGTCCGGTGGTAGTGATGGTGATCGGTCTCATCCTCCTGTACATTATCCGTGGGGGTGATGGTGACCTGTCTCATTCTCCTGTACATTGTCTGGTGGAAGTGATGGTGACCTATTTCATCCTCCTGTACATTGTCCGGTGGTAGTGGTGGTGATCTGTCTCATCCTCATGTGCACTGTCTGGTAATAGTGATGGTGATCTGTCTCATCCTTCTGTACACTGTCCGGTGGTAGTGATGGTGACCTGTGTCATCCTCCAGTACATTGTCCGGGTTGTAGTGATGGTGATCTGTCTCATCCTCTTGTACATTGTCCGGTGGTAGTGATGGTGACCTGTCTCATCCTCCTGTACATTGTCCGGTGGTAGTGATAGTGACCCATGTCATCCTCCTGTACATTGTCCAGTGGTATTGATGGTGACCTGTCTCATCCTCATGTACACTGTCCGCTGGTAGTGATAGTCACCTGTCTCATCCTCCTGTACATTGTCTGGTGGTAGTGATAGTGACCCATGTCATCCTCCTGTACATTGTCCGGTGGTAGTGATGGTGATCTGTCTAATCCTCACGTGCACTGTCCGGTTGTGGTGATGGTAATCTGTCTCATCCTCATGTGCACTGTCCGGTGGTAGTGATGGTGACCTGTCTCATCCTCCTGTACATTGTCCGGTGGTAGTGATGGTGACCTATGTCATCCTCTTTTACATCGTCCGGTGGTAGTGATGGTGATCTGTCTAATCCTCATGTGCACTGTCCGGTGGTAAGTGATGGTGACCTGTCTCATCCTCCTGTACATTGTCCGATGGTAGTGATGGTGACCTATGTCATCCTCCTTTACATTGTCCGGTGGTAGTGATGGTGATCTGTCTCATCCTTTTGTGCACTGTCTGGTGGTAGTGATGGTGACCTGTGTCATCCTCCTGTACATTGTCCGGTGTAGTGATGGTGACCTGTCTCATCCTCATGTACATTGTCCGGTGGTAGTGATGGGTGAACCTGTCTCATCCTCCTGTACATTGTCCAGTGGTAGTGATGGTGACCTATGTCATCCTCTTTTACATTGTCCGGTGGTAGTGATGGTGACCTGTCTCATCCTCATGTACATTGTCCGGTGGTAGTGATGGTGACCTGTCTCATATTCCTGTACATTGTCCAGTGGTAGTGATGGTGACCTATGTCATCCTCTTTTACATTGTCCGGTGGTAGTGATGGTGACCTGTCTCATCCTCATGTGCACTGTCCGGTGGTAGTGATGGTGACCTGTCTCATATTCCTGTACATTGTCCATTGGTAGTGATGGTGACCTGTGTCATTCTCCTGTACATTGTCCGGTCGTAGTGATGGTGATCTGTCTCATCCTCCTGTACATTTTCCGGTTGTGGTGATGGTGATCTGTCTCATCCTCATGTGCACTGTCCGGAGGTAGTGATGGTGACCTGTCTCAATCCTCCTGTACATTGTCCGGTGGTAGTGATGGTGACCTGTCTCATCCCTCCTGTACATTGTCCGGTGGTAGTGATGGTGACCTGTTTCATCCTCCTGTACATTGTCCGGTGGTAGTGATGGTGACCTGTCTCATCCTCCTGTACATTGTCCGGTGGTAGTGATGGTGACCTGTCTCATCCTCCTGTACATTGTCCGGTGGTAGTGATGGTGACCTATGTCATCCTCCTTTACATTGTCCGGTGGTAGTGATGGTGATCTGTCTCATCCTCCTGTACAGTCATGGCCAAAAGTTTTGAGAATGACACAAATCTTCTATTTTCACATGATCTGCTGCCCTCTGGTTTTTATGTGTTTGTCAGATGTTTTTATCACATACAGAAATATAATTGCAATCATATTATGAGTAACAAAAGCTTATATTGACAGTTAGAATGAGTTAATGCAGCAAATCAATATTTGCAGTGTTGACCCTTCTTCTTCAGGACCTCTGCAATTCTCCCTGGCATGCTCTCAATCAACTTCTGGACCAAATCCTGACTGATAGCCGTCCATTCTTGCACAATCAATGCTTGCATTTTGTCAGAATTTGTAGGTTTTTGTTTGTCCACCCGTCTCTTGATGATTGACCACAAGTTCTCAATGGGATTAAGATCTGGGGAGTTTCCAGGCCATGGACCCAAAATCTCTATGTTTTGTTCCTGAGCCATTTAGTTATCACCTTTGCTTTATGGCAAGGTGCTCCATCAATGCTGGAAAAGGCATTGTTGATCGCCCAAATGCTCTTGGACGGTTGGGAGAAGTTGCTCTCGGAGGACATTCTGGTACCATTCTTTATTCATGACAAGACTGTGAGAGAGCCGATTCTCTTGGCTGAGAAGCAACCCCACACATGAATGGTTTCAGGATGCTTTACAGTTGGCATGAGACAAGACTGGTGGTAGCGCTCACCTCGTTTTCTCCGAATAAGCTGTTTTCCAGATGTCCCAAACAATCGAAAAGGGGATTCATCAGAGAAAATGACTTTCCCCCAGTCCTCAGCAGTCCACTCCTGTACCTTCTGCAGAATATCAGTCTGTCCCTGATGTTTTTCTGGAGAGAAGTGGCTTCTTTGCTGCCCTCCTTGAGACCAGGCCTTGCTCCAAGAGTCTCCACCTCACAGTGCGTGCAGATGCACTCACACCTGCCTGCTGCCATTCCTGAGCAAGCTCTGCACTGCTGGGAGCCCGATCCGCAGCTGAAACACTTTTAAGAGACGGTCCCTGGCGCTTGCTGGTCTTTCTTGGGGCGCCCTGGAGCCTTTTTGGCAACAATGGAACCTCTCTCCTTGAAGTTCTTGATGATGCGATAGATTGTTGACTGAGGTGCAATCTTTCTAGCTGCGATACTCTTCCCTGTTAGGCCATTTTTGTGGCAGTGCAATGATGACTGCACGTGTTTCTTTAGAGATAACCATGGTTAACAGAAGAGAAACAATGATGCCAAGCATCAGCCTCCTTTTAAAGTGTCCAGTGGTGTCATTCTTACTTAATCATGACAGATTGATCTCCAGCCCTGTCTTCATCAACACCCACACCTGTGTTAATGGAGCAATCACTGAAACGATGTTAGCTGGTCCTTTTAAGGCAGGGCTGCAATGATGCTGAAATGTGTTTTGGGGGATAAAGTTCATTTTCTAGGCAAATATTGACTTTGCAAGTAATTGCTGTTAAGCTGATCACTCTTTATAACATTCTGGAGTATAGGCAAATTGCCATTATAAAAACTGAAGCAGTAGACTTTGTAAAAATTTATATTTGTATCATTCTCAAAACTTTTGGCCATGACTGTACATTGTCCAGTGGTAGTGATGGTGACCAATGTCATCCTCCTTTACATTGTCCGGTGGTAGTGATGGTGATCTGTCTCATCCTCCTGTGCATTGTCCAGTGGTAGTGATGGTGACCTATGTCATCCTCCTTTACATTGTCCGGTGGTAGTGATGGTGACCTGTCTCATCCTCATGTACATTGTCTGGTGGTAGTCATGGTAACCTGTCTCATCCTCCTGTACATTGTCCAGTGGTAGTGATGGTGACCTATGTCATCCTCCTTTACATTGTCCGGTGGTAGTGATGGTGACCTGTCCTCCTCATGTACATTGTCCGGTGGTAGCATGGTAAGTCTCATCTCCTGTACATTGTCCAGTGGAATATGGTTGACCTGTGTCATCTCCTGTATAGTTGTCCAGGTAGTGATGGTGACATCCTCCTTTTACATTGTCGGTGGTAGTGAGGTGACCTGTGTCATCCTCCTTTACATTGTCCGGTGGTAGTGATGGTGATCTGTCTCATCCTCATGTGCACTGTCTGGTGGTAGTAGCTACTTCACGGGCTACACTTTGTAAAGATGATGGATCTTACAGTATATTGACCAGAACTTTACACAGCTGGTTGTCCATTATCCTCTGATGAAGGGATACTGGGGACCCACTGTCTCCTCCATGTCCTGGCAATATGGGGGTTCATAGAAAGCAAAGGCACATGTTCATTATCAGGATGGTCATACTCAGGATCGCTGTACAGGGCAACCAATTCATTATCGGCTCCCTCGGGGACATGTCATGTTGCTGTATATCCTGACGGCTGTCAGCTCACATGAAGAGAACAGGCAAAATCCTAAGCTACAAGGGCAAAGAGAACAAGTCCCTGCACGCAGCAGCACCCCAAAACTCTGCAACACAGAGCCCCTGAAGCCACATTTTACTGCACATAAAGCACCCTGAACTAGAGCCTGTAATTGTCCCCCGAGTACCAGATCAGCACCTCTTACCTGTTACAGGCACCCTACCTTCCCGCCCTGCACCCCTACTCCTGCCCTGCACCCCTACTCTCTGCCCATGCACCTCTACTCTCCGCCCTGCACCCCTACTCTCCTGTTCTGCAACCCCTACTCTCTTCCCCTGACACCTCTACTCCTCGCACTGCACCTCTACTCTCTCTCTGCAACCTCTACTCTTCTACCTTGCACC